>NW_025555248.1:0-24924 GCF_020424385.1 Procambarus clarkii | reverse complement strand
ACACACACACACACACACACACACACACACACACACACACACTCAAACACTCTCACACACAAACACACACACACTCACACACACAAACACACAGGAAGTAGCCCATGACAGCTGTCTAACTCCCAGGTGCCTATTTACTGCTAGGTAACAGGAGAATCAGGGTAAAACAAACTATGCCCATTTGTTTCCGCCATCACCGGGGATCGAACCAGGACAATAGGATTATGAGTCGCAAGCGCTGTCCCCTCAGCCACAGGCCCTGTTTGTATACTCACCTAGTTGTGCTTGCGGGGGTTGAACTCTGGCTCTTTGGTCCCGCCTCTCAACTGTCAATCAACTGGTGTACAGATTCCTGAGCCTACTGGGCTCTATCATATCTACACTTGAAACTGTGTATGGAGTCAGCCTCCACCACATCACTGCCTAATGCATTCCATCCGTTAACTACTCTGACACTGAAAAAGTTCCTTCTAGCGTCTCTGTGGCTCATGTGGGTACTCAGTTTCCACCCGTGTCCCCTTGTTCGCGTCCCACCACCGTACTTGTTCGTGTGTGTGTGTGTGTATTCACCTAGTTGTATTCACCTAGTTGTGCTTGCGCGGGTTGAGCTCTGCTCTTTCTGCATGTAGTTTCATCTTTTAGCAATATTACATTTTAATAAAGAGAGAGAAAGAGACAGAAAGACAGAGTAATTGAGATAGATCAATAGATAAATAGAGAGAGATAGAGGTAGGGCGCCAGACAGATAGAGAGAGGGACCCCCGGACACCGCCGGGTCCCTTACCAGTCACCATATAAACAACGGGTCTGGCAGCACCAGCCACGACCACAGCTGATGTGACTCCTCGTGCACACTTCACCACCACACACTAACACCCTCACTCCGCCCCAGAGTGTCCACCCCCGCCCTCCACCACCTTGTGTGTCGCACTCTTGATGTGTCACACTGTTGATGTGTCGCACTGTTGATGTGTCGCACTGTTGATGTGTCGCACTGTTGATGTGTCGCACTGTTGATGTGTCACACTGTTGATGTGTCGCACTGTTGATGTGTCACACTGTTGATGTGTCGCACTGTTGATGTGTCGCACTGTTGATGTGTCGCACTGTTGATGTGTCGCACTGTTGATGTGTCGCACTGTTGATGTGTCGCACTGTTGATGTGTCGCACTGTGATGTGTCGCACTGTTGATGTGTCGCACTGTTGATGTGTCGCACTGTGTGTGATGTGTCGCACTGTTGATGTGTCGCACTGTTGATGTGTCACACTGTTGATGTGTCGCACTGTTGATGTGTCACACTGTTGATGTGTCGCACTGTTGATGTGTCGCACTGTTGATGTGTCGCACTGTTGATGTGTCGCACTGTTGATGTGTCGCACTGTTGATGTGTCACACTGTTGATGTGTCGCACTGTTGATGTGTCACACTGTTGATGTGTCGCACTGTTGATGTGTCACACTGTTGATGTGTCGCACTGTTGATGTGTCGCACTGTTGATGTGTCACACTGTTGATGTGTCACACTGTTGATGTGTCGCACTGTTGATGTGTCGCACTGTTGATGTGTCGCACTGTTGATGTGTCGCACTTTTGATGTATTATGTTGATGATGTTGTTGATGAGCTACAAGTGGTCCAAGAGCTACAGGTGGTCCAAGAGCTACAAGTGGTCCAAGATCTACAGGTGGTCCAAGAGCTACAGGTGGTCCAAGAGCTACAGGTGGTCCAAGAGCTACAAGTGGTCCAAGAGCTACAAGTGGTCCAGGAACTACAGGTGGGCCTAGAGCTCCAGGTGGTCCAAGAGCTACAGGTGGTCCAAGAGCTACAAGTGGTCCAAGAGCTACAGGTGGTCCAAGAGCTACATGTGGGCCTAGAGCTCCAGGTGGTCCAAGAGCTACAAGTGGTCCAAGTGCTACAGGTAGTCCAAGAGCTACAGGTGGTCCAAGAGCTACAAGTGGTCCAAGAACTACAGGTGGTCCAAGAGCTACAGGTGGTCCAAGAGCTACAGGTGGTCCAAGAGCTATAGGTGGGCCAAGAGCTACAAGTGGGCCAAGAGCTACAGGTGGTCCAAGAGCTACAGGTGGTCCAAGAGCTACAGGTGGTCTAAGAGCTACAAGTGGGCCAAGAGCTACAGGTGGTCCAAGAGCTACAGGTGGTCCAAGAGCTACAAGTGGGCCTAGAGCTCCAGGTGGTCCAATAGCTACAGGTGGTCCAAGAGCTACAGGTGGGCCAAGAGCTACAGGTGGTCCAAGAGCTACAAGTGGTCCAAGTGCTACAGGTGGTCCAAGAGCTACAAGTGGTCCAAGAGCTACAGGTGGTCCAAGAGCTACAGGTGGTCCAAGAGCTATAGGTGGGCCAAGAGCTACAAGTGGGCCAAGAGCTACAGGTGGTCCAAGAGCTACAGGTGGTCCAAGAGCTACAGGTGGTCTAAGAGCTACAAGTGGGCCAAGAGCTACAGGTGGTCCAAGAGCTACAGGTGGTCCAAGAGCTACAAGTGGGCCTAGAGCTCCAGGTGGTCCAATAGCTACAGGTGGTCCAAGAGCTACAGGTGGGCCAAGAGCTACAGGTGGTCCAAGAGCTACAAGTGGTCCAAGTGCTAAAGGTGGTCCAAGAGCTACAAGTGGTCCAAGAGCTACAGGTGGTCCAAGAGCTACAAGTGGTCCAAGAACTACAGGTGGTCCAAGAGCTACAGGTGGTCCAAGAGCTACAGGTGGTCCAAGAGCTATAGGTGGGCCAAGAGCTACAAGAGGGCCAAGAGCTACAGGTGGTCCTAGAGCTACAGGTAGTCCAAGAGCTACAAGTGGGCCAAGAGCTACAGGTGGTCCAAGAGCTACAGGTGGTCCAAGAGCTACAGGTGGTCCAAGAGCTATAGGTGGGCAAAGAGCTACAAGTGGGCCAAGAGCTACAGGTGGTCCAAGAGCTACAGGTGGTCCAAGAGCTACAGGTGGTCTAAGAGCTACAAGTGGGCCAAGAGCTACAGGTGGGCCAAGAGCTACAGGTGGGCCAAGAGCTACAAGTGGTCCAAGATCTACAGGTGGTCCAAGAGCTACAAGTGGTAAAAGAGCTACAGGTGGTCCAAGAGCTACAAGTGGTCCAAGAGCTACAAGTGGTCCAAGAGCTACAGGTGGGCCAAGAGCTACAGGTGGTCCAAGAGCTACAAGTGGTCCAAGTGCTACAGGTGGCCCAAGAGCTACAAGTGGTCCAAGAGCTACAGGTGGTCCAAGAGCTACAAGTGGTCCAAGAGCTACAGGTGGTCCAAGAGCTACAGGTGGTCCAAGAGCTACAGGTCAAGAGCTATAGGTGAGCCAAGAGCTACAAGCGGGCCAAGAGCTACAGGTGGTCCAAGAGCTACAGGTGGTCCAAGAGCTACAGAGTGGTCCAAGAGCTACAGAAGGTCCAAGAGCTTCAGATTGTCCAAGAGCTCCAGATGGTCCAGGAAATTCAGATGGTCCAAGAGCTACAGGTGGTCCAAGAGCTACAGATGGTCCAAGAGCTACAGATGGTCCAAGAGCTACAGATGGTCCAAGAGCTACATATGGTCCAGGAGCTACAAATGATCCAAGAGCTACAGATGGTCCAAGAGCTACAGGTGGTCCAAGAGCTACAAAAGGTCCAAGAGCTACAGATGGTTCAAGAGCTACAGATGATCCAAGACCTACAGATGATCCAAGAGCTACAGGTGGTACTTTACATGGTGAGAGTGTCCAACACTCCACCATGTAAAGTACCATATTGATGATGATGTAAAACTAGAAGTTTGGTAATAATGTGGTGACGTGGTAGAAGGATCGGATTCTTTGTATCCAAATCAATTTCCGCATGAAGCAGACGTCCTCCACACCTTAATATATTATGAGTGTTAGTATCATTCCAGATACCTAGAGACTTGGTTAATTTATCTGGAAGATTTTCATATTCACTTCCATATGTCTCTTGTTGTGCGCGTTTGATCCAGTAGAGGATAGGATTGCTAAACTTATGCCTGATTCCTATCTTAGAAAGAAAGTCAAACACATGTGCTGTCACTCTTAATAACTTACTCAAGTTAGAATAATTATGAGGATTAATAGCAGAGATTCGATGAGGTTCTGGGTCTTTCATGGGAGTAGTGATACTGGTCACTATGACTTATGGTTTCTGTTTGGGCCACTGACCACTAACAAGCCATGAAAGTCCATTAAACCACACCGAAGACTTGATTAGTTGTTTTAAGGTTAACCCTCTTGATAAGTAATCTGCAGGATTGTCCTTAGTGGGGACATGTCTGAATTTATATCCCGCAGATAATTCATGAATTTCCCTAACGCGATTACTAACGTAAGGAGTTTTATTGTTGTTATTTCTTACCCATTGTAAGACTGCCTCATTGTCTGACCACACTACGAGATCACCAAAGTGGATATTATTGAGTGTTCTGGTCAGGCAATGAGCCAATCTCACTCCCACCAGCAATGCAGTTAACTCCATTTGAGGTAAAGATCTCTTCTTGATTGGAGCAACTATTGCTTTAGATGTGAGTAAAATTGATTGTGCACTATTGACTAAGTAGGCTGCAGCGCCATACGCTTTGCCAGAGGCATCGCAAAAAACGTGCATATTTGTGGGCAAGTTTTGTCCTGAAACATTACAAGGAAATTTCAAAACACCTAATTGATTGAAATCCGTTGCGAGTATTTGCCATTTATCTTGCAACTCAATTGGCAATGGATCATCCCATCCCATATGTTTCTGCCAGCATTCCTGGATGAGGAGTTTACCCCTTATTAATATAGGATTAAGTAAGCCCAAAGAGTAAATGGTTGACTGACATACGAGAGTAATTTTCTCATGGTAAGGGATGAATTATTGGTTTGTACTGACTTGACATTCATCTCGTCAGTACCTGTGTTCCATTCCACGCCCAGAACTTTTAATTGATTAGGCACCTGATAACCCAGAAATTCTTTCTCGATTATCTGGTTTAATGATTTATTGTTTGAGGCCCATGATTGTAGTGGCATATTGGCTCCTAATAACTCACGGTTAGCCTCATGGTAGATTTCTACCAATTTGGATTTGTCATTAGTAGTTCCCTGGAAATTATCGACATACAAGTTGTCACTGATCTCCGTTTTATAAGGGCTATTTGACTTCTTCAAATGTGTATCTAATGTGGCTTGAAGTAGAAACGGTGAAGAAACCGGAAGGCTTATGACATCACTGTCAGGATCCAGTGGGTCCTTAATCCAGAGAAATTTGGTGTAATTACGATCCCCCTCTTGCAAGCCTACTCTAAGGAAAGCTTTACTGATATCAGCAGTATTAGTGAAAATACCAGTGCGGAATCGTAATAATACATCATGTAGCCTTTGTGTTAGGCTAGGTCCCGTTTGGAGACATTCATTCAAGGACACCCTGTTTGCCTTCACTTTGGCACTATAGTTGAAGACAATACGTATTGGCGTTGTCAATGAATCTTTCACCACAGCGTGATGGGGTAAACAGTGACCTGTTTTTCGGTCATCATTATCAACAACTTCGATAAACTTACTATTGAGTTGTTGTTGAATTAATTGATGATACATGTTCAATTTATCTGGCTGTTTCTTCAGCCGTATTAATTGAGACTGTAATTGAGAGGCTGCCATGAAATAATTAACTGGAAGTTGTGGATGATTCAACTTCCATGGCAGTCTCACCCAGTATTGTTTGTCTTTATAGACAACTGTGTCCAGATATTGCTGGTAAGCCCACGTATCATCAGGGCTTGGTTGTTCAGGGACAATACCTAAAGTGTCTAAATCCCACAGACGATGTACAGGTGGATCAGACTCATTATCTTCAGATATTTCTTTGAAATGTACAGGTGACTGTTCCAAGCCTAGTCACGCCACTATTGAATTGTTAGTTTGTTTGTTGGTTGACGCTGTTTTTTGTTGGAAAAGCACCGGTCTAGTAAGCAATTTGCCTCCAGCAGATGACAACAAATTCATTCTATGTTGTCTGGTGCATCCTGATATAAATTTATTATAATAGTCAGCGCCTATTAGGATACCAACATCTGTGAGGCAGTCAGAATTTATTTTGTGATCTGCTAGCCTCATGCGGTTACGTTTGAGATATCTTGCAGTGCGAGCTAGTCCTGTGACCTGCAGGTCTGAAGGAAGTTTATCTACTACTACCGCTTGTATTGGACTAGTGGAAGATCCAAGTCTCACTAACACCTTGACTACTTGGTATTCACGAGGTCCACTATTAGTCAAGAACCCAGAAATATTCAGTCTCACACTTTTGGCAGGTTTTAATTTTAACTGCTCGACTAATTGTTGTGTGATGAAGGTTTTCTGTGATCCTTGATCAAAGAGACCTCTAGTGTTAACTTTAGATTTCCTATCAATTAGTTTGAGTTGAGCTGTAGGCAGAGTAGTATTATTACCAGACTCAGTAACAAGTACATTTATTTCTTGATGTACCTTGCAATATTGTACTGTGGTAGAATTCATAGAATCCTCCCTAGGTGTCACAGATTGTGTAGAAGTTTTTCTGCATAAGTCATAATGATGTACACCTTTGTTGCATCTACTGCATAACCGTAGCTGCACTACACATTTACTGGGATCATGAGAACCCATGCACTTGGTGCATCTGGGTAATTCTTGTAGCCGTTTAATCCTGGTATTAAAGTTAGGATAAACAGTGCATTTGTAAGTGACATGTTCTTGGTCACAGAACAGACACCTTCTCTCTCTGGCTGAGTTTGTCCTTTTAGTTGACACATCAGTTGCAACGTCAGAGGGAGATACAGAATAAATACCTACACTACCACTCCTTTTCCCAGGGAATGAGTAGTCCTAGGTTTGGATTTATTGAACTTATTCAAAGTCGATTTGGGTTTGACTGAGTTGTCAAAGTTAGGTGGTTTAGACTCAGGTTTAATCTTATCATGAGTCTTTAACCTGTTAACCGTTATTCTCAGTCCCTCGAATATTTGCTCGAGAGTGAGAAACTCGGTTTTATAGTGAGAGTAGATTTCTGCTAAAATATTTTGAGTTAATTTCCTCTGTAAAAGTAACTTAATTGACCATTCTGAGGCTGGTACATCAACTTTAGTACCTAAGGCCTTCACAAGAGACTCTACTTCTAGCCTGAAGCTTTGAAGTGAGTCTGGTCGGTTACTTGGTGCATTCAGATCCAGTAACTGGTAATACAGGTTAGCTATACTCAACTCCTTGTTGCAATAGTTCAACTTTAATAGTTTCATAGCTTCCTCATAATTACTCTCAGTGTTATTTATGACCTTTTTAGCCTCCCCTTTGAGAAGACTAATCAGGTATGAGAATTTAGAAACTCTGTCAAGAGAAGATTTCTTATGTATATGTACTTCAAATGAAGTCCAAAATGTGTCCCAATTTTCTTCATCCAGCCCTGCAAATGTAGGTAAGTCTAAAGTAGGTAGACGAACCTCAGGTAATTGATAACTGGATTGAGACACAGTATTATTTGTATTAGATTTATATTGTTTTACTATATTGGATATTACATCAATTTTATCTTGAGTCTCATCTTCATACTGAGAAATATCTGCTAGAATTTGATCTATTTCATCAGGATCAGTTTCAGTTGCATTCAGTAGGTTGAGATAAGACTGGCTTGTAGATCTGACTTGATCAAATTTGAGATTTGCTACTCTCAATGATCTTTCTAGTTGATAGTAATCAATGGGAGTTGCTTTAGACAAAGTATCAGACTTATTAATGAGTCTGGTTAAGTGACCTTTAAGGCCAATATAGGTTCTCCTTAATTGTTCAGGAGTAGCCATGTTGGCTTTAAGTCCAAGTTTCATAGGACTTGAATAAGTATTACTAATGAAGCTTGGGTACTTGCTCATTAGTTGACAAGTAATATTGAATATAGCCTAAATTAATCTGGCTAAATTACACTCTACCTCACTCGAGGTTAAATGTACTTACCTAACAATAAGTAGCTAAGGATTTTGAGCAGTGCTTGAACGTCACCATTAACTTTTTTCCGCTAGCTCTTCTTTATCACCATTAGATGTAATAGTGATCATTCAGCAGCACTCAAAATTCATACACATAAATAATTGATATGGATATACTCTAATCTGAGTTACCATACAGTTTGAATCCCACCCTTGATAGAGTCAGCACAAGAATGAATAGTGTATGCACTACTGACTAGTCCAAGACTAGTTGTAAGAATTTCTACCTAAGAAACTACTAATTTATTTAGTCTGCATTTGTACAAAACTCAGCACAATCACAGCCCTGGACCTAGATTCAGGAAGCTCCATGTATTTCTTCGTAAGTAGGTTTGCTACGAAGGTTCCTAAGTGTGCCCTAAGAAGATGCTTAGGTGCAATTCAAGTACGTCCACTTAGGAAGATATTTGTTGGTTCACCTGCGTGCCGATAGAGGTCACTACTGTGTTTCGTTTGGCCAATCAGAGAGCAGCAACATTCTTCATAGTGAAGATTTAGCGCTGGCTTATCGGAGCTCTACTGCCTCCTATTTACGTCGAATTTTCTTATAAAATTAGTATATTTCGAAGTAAAACTGTTTTTTTCAACTTCTACAGCCAGCACCGACATTGTAGTAAACAAATATGTTACATTTGTTGTTTACCTACGTAATTCTAAGAGATACTGTGTAGCTGTCCTTGTTGCTCGGAAGATGCGCTGACAATTATTGTATATATTTACTGAATTTACCCAAGGGCCACTAACTATCTAGTGGCCTCGAAGAGGACAGAAAGCCGGCGGCTTGTTAAAGGGCCCGCCAATTGTCTTAATGATATTTTTTAGCTGGAATTTGGCATTTACGGCTTCAGCGGGTAGGCGGTTCCATGGGTTTATAACCCTCTTGGTGGAAAAAACATTTGTTTTCAGTCCTACTTGAGAGAACATACTCTCCAACACTATATCTGTGATTGCCCTGTTATCAGTGACTTCATACCAAATGGTATGAGGTATTTTGAGCTCTGTAATTACTTCATACACTCAGGAATATTGGAAGATATTCTTGTGCTGCACCCAGATTTTGCCAGTGGAGGCTAATAGATCAGCATTAAGTATTTTGTTCTCTCCTAATTCCATGTATGACTGGCCATCCTGTGAGGTGAGGATGTTGGATGAGCTTGTAGCTGGTTTTTGATCTACACTGTGTGGTCCTTTATACAGAATAGGGAAGCAGCACATTGCTGTGTATACCTAAACATGTTAAAAAATACATTGTTTGAGAGGAGTCTTGTAGAAACTGGTAAGAGTAATTATAATATAATGTTTCCATGATTCAGTGCTTACCTCTTGTGAAAATCGCGAAGAGTTGTTTAGTCAGAGTTGATTTGTTTTTTGTATTGAGGCTGGTATTTTCTAAATTGATTCCATGTATGTCTAACCATCCTGTGAGATGGGAGTATTAGATAAACTTATAGCTAGTTTTTTATCTACACTGTGTAATATTCCATATAGAATAGGGTAGCAGCACATTGCTGTGTATACCTAATCTTCTTAATAAAAAAAATCAGTAATAAAGATTTTAAATTATAGTTTGTATTATTACAAATACAGTACTGTATTATCCTTATTAAATCATGTTGACCATGGATCATTAAGATCTCATGTTGATATGTAATAGTCATATTTCTTTTGAACTGCTAATCCATGCTAATCATTCATTAAATTGTGCATTATGTCTCAATTTTTCACTTCCTTGGATATACTGTACAGTACAAAAAGATAGGATAAAAATAAACCAGTAATATTTCTTTCATTATATTTTTTATTTAAATAACTGCATCAATATTTTTACAGCTGACAGGATTTGTTTTACCATACAGGTGCATTATTTGTTAAAAAAAAATTTGGTTTATTGTTACACACAATGGTGCTACATAGCCTTCCCAGCTTGGTGCCTTCTTTTAATACTTACTGATTAAAAAATAAATAATAAATACATTTTATTCAGGAAAAGTACATACAGTTGATTTACAAACATAATGTTGGATTTATAGACAGAGCTAGTACATACAATACCTAAAGCCACTAATACTCATAGCATTTCGGGCAAGGTGTGGGGGAAAAAACACTTAGACTAAAACTTAATAGTAATCGGGATTAGGTATAAATTGTGTTGAAAGAAGGAATAAAAAATACAAAAAGGGGGGTTAACATAGCATAAATCAGCAATTGCACATGTTGGTGAACAGCATTGTTTAAAAAATAGCAAGACATGGGTTGACATTTAGGGGGTAAGTTAGGTTACATGGAGTTAATTAGGCAGTACTTGGTTTAACTCTTAAACTGGTTGAGAGAGGTACAGCCTTTGACATGATTCGGGAGGTCATTCCACATTCTGGGTCCCTTGATTTGTAGAGCACTTCTAGTTTGGTTACACACAGCCAAATTGTGTAACAGGAAGAGGTCTTGGACACAAATTTGTTCCATGCTAAATGTAGAGGAATCAGCTGAGTATTCCTCAAATAAAATAAGTTGCCTCAGCTTATAAGGTAAATAAAATAAGCATTTAAGGTAAATAAAATAAGCATCAAATAAGTAGCTGCCTCACCTCACTGCCTTACTGCTACATAGCCTTCCCGGCATGGTGCCTTCTTTTGATAATTACTTGTTCCACACCCAAATTGTATAACAGGAAGAGGTCTTGGACCCCTACTTCCCTCTCTCTTTTTTAATAGTCTATATAGTCATAATTATAGCTTTAAGTATTCAATGAATAAAGTTTTTGACATTTTTACCCTTCTCCTTACCTAACATCATTTGTGCAGCATATTTTTATTTTGTCTCACCCAGATTTAATTTCAAAATAAAACCAAACTAAATAAATTAGAAATGGGTATGTATAGCTAAGGTACACCCTTACTACTAGGTGAACAGGGGCATTTGGTGATAGTAAATGATCCCATCAGGCAGGGCTCATCACCTTCTCTCATATTTCATGTTCACCAGTGTTTATTTACTTAATAACTACGGGTATAATATCTTGCTATTATAAAACTAATTCTACTATCATAAAAGACATATTTACTTTAAGTTTCAAGCAGAGAATGCATATATAACTAACACGAAGGACTCCTCTTCACTAGATTCAATTTTTATAATCTTTTGTTTATGTTCCAAAATCTTAAAATCGATCCCAGTGTTATGTAGTAGAGAAAAATTTAGTTTTATCCAGTTTACGTAAAGCTACGAGTGGTCGAAACCACACTTAGATCCCGGAATAAACTTACGAAGGTTTTTCCACTTAGTGTAGCTACCTGAATACCGACGTAGCCGCCACGAAGGCGCTAAGAAGGAAAACATTCGTAGCTAAGAAGAAAAACCTTCGTAAGTACCTTCCTGAATCTGGCCCCTCTCATTTGACTTTTATGAGGCTAACATATTACGTTAGATATTTCAAATCAAATAAACTAAATCTCTTTGACTGATCTAGAATTTTCTCAATTAAAGAAATAATAGAAAAGATTTCAGGTGCTTAGCTGTAATAGTGAACGGAGAGGTAGAGGTGTAATGGCGTCGTCTGGTACTTGCAGCAACACGTGAGTTCAAGCATGGCGTGGGAACATGAGGACCACGAGCCAGGGTGACCAGGATTGTGCAGGAGGAGCCAGGGTTGACCAGGATTGTGCAGGAGGAGCCAGGGTTGACCAGGATTGTGCAGGAGGAGCCAGGGTTGACCAGGATTGTGCAGGAGGAGCCAGAGTTGACTAGGATGGTGCAGGAGGAGCCAGGGTTGACCACCAGGATGGTGCAGGAGGAGCCAGGGTTGACCACCAGGATGGTGCAGGAGGAGCCAGGGGTGACCAGAATTGTGCAGGAGGAGCCAGGGTTGACTAGGATGGTGCAGGAGGAGCCAGTGTTGACTAGGATGGTGCAGGAGGAGCCAGGGTTGACCAGAATGGTGCAGGAGGAGCCATGGTTGACTAGGATGGTGCAGGAGGAGCCAGGGTTGACCAGGATGGTGCAGGAGGAGCCATGGTTGACTAGGATGGTGCAGGAGGAGCCAGGGTTGACCAGGATGGTGCAGGAGGAGCCAGGGTGACCAGGATGGTGCAGGAGGAGCCAGGGTTGACCAGGATGGTGCAGGAGGAGCCATGGTTGACTAGGATGGTGCAGGAGGAGCCAGGGTTGACCAGGATGGTGCAGGAGGAGCCATGGTTGACTAGGATGGTGCAGGAGGAGCCAGGGTGACCAGGATTGTGCAGGAGGAGCCATGGTTGCCTAGGATGGTGCAGGAGGAGCCAGGGTTGACTAGGATGGTGCAGGAGGAGCCATGGTTGACTAGGATGGTGCAGGAGGAGCCAGGGTTGACCAGGATGGTGCAGGAGGAGCCATGGTTGACCAGGATGGTGCAGAAGGAGCCAGGGTGACCAGGATTGTGCAGGAGGAGCCAGGGTTGACCAGGATGGTGTAGGAGGAGCCAGGGTTGACCAGGATGGTGCAGGAGGAGCCATGGGTGAACACCAGGATGGTGCAGGAGGAGCCAGGGTTGACCAGGATGGTGCAGGAGGAGCCAGGGTTGACCAGGATGGTGCAGGAGGAGCCAGGGTTGACCAGGATGGTGCAGGAGGAGCCAGGGATGACCAGGATGGTGCAGGAGGAGCCAGGGTTGACCAGGATGGTGCAGGAGGAGCCAGGGTTGACCAGGATGGTGCAGGAGGAGCCAGAGTTGACCAGGATGGTGCAGGAGGAGCCAGGGTTGACCAGGATGGTGCAGGAGGAGCCAGGGTTGACCAGGATGGTGCAGGAGGAGCCATGGTTGACCAGGATGGTGCAGGAGGAGCCAGGGTTGACCAGGATGGTGCAGGAGGAGCCAGGGTTGACCAGGATGGTGCAGGAGGAGCCAGGGTTGACCACCAGGATGGTGCAGGAGGAGCCAGGGTTGACCAGGATGGTGCAGGAGGAGCCAGGGTTGACCACCAGGATGGTGCAGGAGGAGCCATGGATGACCAGGATGGTGCAGGAGGAGCCATGGTTGACCAGGATGGTGCAGGAGGAACCATGGTTGACCAGGATGGTGCAAGAGGAGCCATGGGTGACCAGGATGATGCAGGAGGAGCCATGGTTGACCAGGATAGTGAAGTAGGAGCCATGGTTGACCAGGATGCTGCAGGAGGAGCCAGGGTTGACCAGGATGGTGCAGGAGGAGCCAGGGGTGACCACCAGGATGGTGCAGGAGGAGCCAGGGTTGACCTGGATGGTGCAGGAGGAGCCAGGGTTGACCACCAGGATGGTGCAGGAGGAGCCATGGTTGACCACCAGGATGGTGCAGGAACCAGGGTTGACCAGGATGGTGCAGGAGGAGCCATGGTTAACCACCAGGATGGTGCAGGAACCAGGGTTGACCAGGATGGTGCAGGAGGAGCCAGGGTTGACCAGGATGGTGCAGGAAGAGCCATGGTTGACGAGGATGGTGCAGGAGGAGCCAGGGTTGACCAGGATGGTGCAGGAGGAGCCATGATTGACCAGGATGGTGCAGGAGGAGCCAGAGTTGACCAGGATGGTGCAGGAGGAGTCAGGGTTGACCAGGATGGTGCAGGAGGAGCCAAACGTGACCACCAGGATAGTGCAGGAGCCATGGTTGACCAGGATGGTGCAGGAACCAGGGTTGACCAGGATGGTGCAGGAGGAGCCATGGTTGACCACCAGGATGGTGCAGGAGGAGCCATGGTTGACCAGGATGGTGCAAGAGGAGCCAGGGGTGACCAGGATGGTGCAGGAGGAGCCAGGGTTGACCAGGATGGTGCAGGAGGAGCCATGGTTGACCAGGATGGTGCAGGAGGAGCCAGGGTTGACCACCAGGATGGTGCAGGAACCAGGGTTGACCAGGATGGTGCAGGAACCAGGGTTGACCAGGATGGTGCAGGAGGAGCCATGGTTGACCAGGATGGTGCAGGAGAAGCCATGGTTTACCAGGATGGTGCAGGAGGAGCCAGGGTTGACCAGGATGGTGCAGGAGGAGCCAGGGGTGACCAGGATGGTGCAGGAGGAGCCAGGGTTGACCGGGATGGTGCAAGATTAGCCAGGGTTGACCAGGATGGTGCAGGAGGAGCCATGGTTGACCAGGATGGTGCAGGAGCCAGGGTTGACCACCAGGATGGTGCAGGAACCAGGGTTGACCAGGATGGTGCAGGAACCAGGGTTGACCAGGATGGTGCAGGAGGAGCCATGGTTGACCAGGATGGTGCAGGAGGAGCCATGGTTGACCAGGATGGTGCAGGAGGAGCCATGGGGTGACCAGGATAGTGCAGGAGGAGCTAGGGTTGACCAGGATGGTGCAGGAGGAGCCAGGGTTGACCACCTGGATGGTGCAGGAACCAGGGTTGACCAGGATGGTGCAGGAGGAGCCATGGTTGACCAGGATGGTGCAGGAGGAGCCAGGGTTGACCAGGATGGTGCAGAAACCAGGGTTGACCAGGATGGTGCAGAAACCAGGGTTGACCAGGATGGTGCAGGAGGAGCCAGGATTGACCACCAGGATGGTGCAGGAGGAGCCAGGGTGACCAGGATGGTGCAGGAGGAGCCATGGTTGACCAGGATGGTGCAGGAGGAGCCAGGGTTGACCAGGATGGTGCAGGAGGAGCCAGGGTGACCAGGATGGTGCAGGAGGAGCCAGGGTTGACCAGGATGGTGCAGGAGGAGCCAGGGTGAGGAGCCAGGGTTGACCAGGATGGTGCAGGAGGAGCCATGGTTGACCAGGATGGTGCAGGAGGAGCCAGGGTTGACCAGGATGGTGCAGGAGGAGCCAGGGTGACCAGGATGGTGCAGGAGGAGCCAGGGTTGACCAGGATGGTGCAGGAGGAGCCAGGGTGACCAGAATGGTGCAGGAGGAGCCAGGGTTGACCAGGATGGTGCAGGAGGAGCCAGGGTTGACCAGGATGGTGCAGGAGGAGCCAGGGTTGACCAGGATGGTGCAGGAGGAGCCAGGGTTGACCAGGATGGATGCAGGAGGAGCCAGGTTGACCAGGATTGACCAGGATGGTGCAGGAGGAGCCATGGTTGACCAGGATGGTGCAGGAGGAGCCATGGTTTGACCAGGATGGTGCAGGAGGAGCCAGGGTTGACCAGGATGGTGCAGGAGGAGCCAGGGTGACCAGAATGGTGCAGGAGGAGCCAGGGTGACCAGAGTGGTGGACAAGGATGCTGCTGCTGCCTTAATGACTCTGCCAACGTGATGCACAGCTCCAGGACGCTGCATGTATTATCCCAACACAGGCACCAACACCAGGAGGCTCGGGGCTCGGGGCTCGGTGGGGCGTCATTAGCATATTGTGTAAACAAACAATGTGTCTGGTCACAGCGAACAATGGCGTGTCCGTTTACTGCCAACTGGCTTTTTGTGGACTTGTTTCGTGTGGATAATTGCCGTCCGGCTTCCAGTCACACGGAGAACCAGTTTTGTGTGCGTCAATCACACTGGCGAACCTGTTCTACGTTCATGGGTTACCGTGGAGGGCGTGTGGCGTTCACCTGAGGCCTGCAGCCTCTCTGGCGTTCACCTTAGGCCTGCAGCCTCTCTGGCGTTCACCTTAGGCCTGCAGCCTCTCTGGCGTTCACCTTAGGCCTGCAGCCTCTCTGGCGTTCACCTTAGGCCTGCAGCCTCTCTGGCGTTCACCTTAGGCCTGCAGCCTCTCTGGCGTTCACCTTAGGCCTGCAGCCTCTCTGGCGTTCACCTTAGGCCTGCTATCTTTCTGGAGTTCACCTGAGGCCTGCTATCTTTCTGGCGTTCACTTGAGGCCTGCTATCTTTCTGGTGTTCACTTGAGGCCTGCTATCTTTCTGGTGTTCACCTGAGGCCTGCTATCTTTCTGGCGTTCACCTGAGGCCTGCTATCTTTCTGGTGTTCACTTGAGGCCTGCTATCTTTCTGGCGTTCACCTGAGGCCTGCTATCTTTCTGGCGTTCACCTGAGGCCTGCTATCTTTCTGGCGTTCACTTAAGGCCTGCTATCTTTCTGGCGTTCACCTGAGGCCTGCTATCTTTCTGGCGTTCACTTAAGGCCTGCTATCTTTCTGGCGTTCACCTGAGGCCTGCTATCTTTCTGGCGTTCACTTGAGGCCTGCTATCTTTCTGGCGTTCACCTGAGGCCTGCTATCTTTCTGGCAATCACCAGAAGGTTCAGTTATCTCTCCCCACAAGAATGCAAAATATCCTTCAACAAGAGGAAAGGTGTATTACATCAGAGCCAATCACAACACTTCATTCCATCTCCAGCCAATCCCCAAACGAGGTTGTCCAGCCCCACCATACCCTGCTGGTGTTGTCCAGCCCCACCATACCCTGCTGGTGTTGTCCAGCCCTGCACCATACCCTGGCTGGTGTTGTCCAGCCCCACCACTACCCTGCTGGTGTTGTCCAGCCCCACCATACCCTGCTGGTGTTGTCCAGCCCCACCATACCCTGCTGGTGTTGTCCAGCCCCACCATACCCTGCTGGTGTTGTCCAGCCCCACCAATCCCTGCTGGTGTTGTCCAGCCCCACCATACCCTGCTGGTGTTGTCCAGCCCCACCATACCCTGCTGGTGTTGTCCAGCCCCACCATACCCTGCTGGTGTTGTCCAGCCCCACCATACCCTGCTGGTGTTGTCCAGCCCCACCATACCCTGCTGGTGTTGTCCAGCCCCACCATACCCTGCTGGTGTTGTCCAGCCCACCATACCCTGCTGGTGTTGTCCAGCCCCACCACTCCCTGCTGGTGTTGTCCAGCCCCACCACTCCCTGCTGGTGTTGTCCAGCCCCACCATACCCTGCTGGTGTTGTCCAGCCCCACCATACCCTGCTGGTGTTGTCCAGCCCCACCATACCCTGCTGGTGTTGTCCAGCCCCACCACCCTGCTGGTGTTGTCCAGCCCCACCATACCCTGCTGGTGTTGTCCAGCCCCACCATACCCCACCATGCTGGTGTTGTCCAGCCCCACCATACCCTGCTGGTGTTGTCCAGCCCCACCATACCCAGCTGGTGTTGTCCAGCCCCACCATACCCTGCTGGTGTTGTCCAGCCCCACCATACCCTGCTGGTGTTGTCCAGCCCCACCATACCCTGCTGGTGTTGTCTAGCCCCACCATACCCTGCTGGTGTTGTCCAGCCCCACCATACCCTGCTGGTGTTGTCCAGCCCCACCATACCCTGCTGGTGTTGTCCAGCCCCACCAAACCCTGCTGGTGTTGTCCAGCCCCACCACCCTACCCTGCTGGTGTTGTCCAGCCCCACCATACCCTGCTGGTGTTGTCCAGCCCCACCATGCTGGTGTTGTCCAGCCCCCCATACCCTGCTGGTGTTGTCCAGCCCCACCATGGTGTTGTCCAGCCCCACCATACCCTGCTGGTGTTGTCCAGCCCTGCTGGTGTTGTCCAGCCCCACCATACCCTGCCAGCCCCACCATAGCCCTGGTGTTGTCCAGCCCCACCATAGCCCCACCATACCCTGCTGTGTGTCCAGCCCCACCATGCTGGTGTTGTCCAGCCCCACCATACCCTGCTGGTGTTGTCCAGCCCCACCATACTGGTGTTGTCCAGCCCCACCATGCTGGTGTTGTCCAGCCCCACCATCCCCTGGTGTTGTCCAGCTGGTGTTGTCCAGCCCCACCATACCCTGCTGGTGTTGTCCAGCCCCACCATACCCTGCTGGTGTTGTCCAGCCCCACCATACCCTGCTGGTGTTGTCCAGCCCCACCATACCCTGCTGGTGTTGTCCAGCCCCACCATACCCTGCTGGTGTTGTCCAGCCCCACCATACCCTGCTGGTGTTGTCCAGCCCCACCATACCCTGCTGGTGTTGTCCAGCCCCACCATACCCTGCTGGTGTTGTCCAGCCCCACCATACCTTGCTGGTGTTGTCCAGCCCCACCATACCCTGCTGGTGTTGTCCAGCCCCACCATACCCTGCTGGTGTTGTCCAGCCCCACCATACCCTGCTGGTGTTGTCCAGCCCCACCATACCCTGCTGGTGTTGTCCAGCCCCACCATACCCTGCTGGTGTTGTCCAGCCCCACCATACCCAGCCCCACCATACCCTGCTGGTGTTGTCCAGCCCCACCACTCCCTGCTGGTGTTGTCCAGCCCCACCATACCCTGCTGGTGTTGTCCAGCCCCACCATACCCTGCTGGTGTTGTCCAGCCCCACCATACCCTGCTGGTGTTGTCCAGCCCCACCATACCCTGCTGGTGTTGTCCAGCCCCACCATACCCTGCTGGTGTTGTCCAGCCCCACCATACCCTGCTGGTGTTGTCCAGCCCCACCATACCCTGCTGGTGTTGTCCAGCCCCACCATACCCTGCTGGTGTTGTCCAGCCCCACCATACCCTGCTGGTGTTGTCCAGCCCCACCATACCCTGCTGGTGTTGTCCAGCCCCACCATACCCTGCTGGTGTTGTCCAGCCCCACCATACCCTGCTGGTGTTGTCCAGCCCCACCATACCCTGCTGGTGTTGTCCAGCCCCACCATACCCTGCTGGTGTTGTCCAGCCCCACCATACCTGCTGGTGTTGTCCAGCCCCACCATGCTGGTGTTGTCCAGCCCCACCATACCCTGCTGGTGTTGTCCAGCCCCACCATACCCTGCTGGTGTTGTCTGCTGGTGTTGTCCAGCCCCACCATACCCTGCTGGTGTTGTCCAGCCCCACCATACCCTGCTGGTGTTGTCCAGCCCCACCATACCCTGCTGGTGTTGTCCAGCCCCACCATACCCTGCTGGTGTTGTCCAGCCCCACCATACCCTGCTGGTGTTGTCCAGCCCCACCATACCCTGCTGGTGTTGTCCAGCCCCACCACCATACCCTGCTGGTGTTGTCCAGCCCCACCATACCCTGCTGGTGTTGTCCAGCCCCACCATAGCCCCACCATGCTGGTGTTGTCCAGCCCCACCATACCCTGCTGGTGTTGTCCAGCCCCACCATCCCTGCTGGTGTTGTCCAGCCCCACCATCCCTGCTGGTGTTGTCCAGCCCCACCATACCCTGCTGGTGTTGTCCAGCCCCACCACCCCACCACCCCTGCTGGTGTTGTCCAGCCCCACCATACCCTGCTGGTGTTGTCCAGCCCCACCATACCCTGCTGGTGTTGTCCAGCCCCACCACTCCCTGCTGGTGTTGTCCAGCCCCACCATACCCTGGTGTTGTCCAGCCCCACCATACCCTGCTGGTGTTGTCCAGCCCCACCATGCTGGTGTTGTCCAGCCCCACCATACCCTGCTGGTGTTGTCCAGCCCCACCACTCCCTGCTGGTGTTGTCCAGCCCCACCACTGCTGGTGTTGTCCAGCCCCACCATACCCTGCTGGTGTTGTCCAGCCCCACCATACCCTGCTGGTGTTGTCCAGCCCCACCATACCCTGCTGGTGTTGTCCAGCCCCACCATGGTGTTGTCCAGCCCCACCATACCCTGCTGGTGTTGTCCAGCCCCACCATACCCTGCTGGTGTTGTCCAGCCCCACCATGCTGGTGTTGTCCAGCCCTGCTGGTGTTGTCCAGCCCCACCATACCCTGCTGGTGTTGTCCAGCCCCACCATACCCTGCTGGTGTTGTCCAGCCCCACCATACCCTGCTGGTGTTGTCCAGCCCCACCATACCCTGCTGGTGTTGTCCAGCCCCACCATACCCTGCTGGTGTTGTCCAGCCCCACCATACCCTGCTGGTGTTGTCCAGCCCCACCATACCCAGCTGGTGTTGTCCAGCCCCACCATACCCTGCTGGTGTTGTCCAGCCCCACCACTACCCTGCTGGTGTTGTCCAGCCCCACCATACCTAGCTGGTGTTGTCCAGCCCCACCATACCCTGCTGGTGTTGTCCAGCCCCACCATACCCTGCTGGTGTTGTCCAGCCCCACCATACCCTGCTGGTGTTGTCCAGCCCCACCATACCCTGCTGGTGTTGTCCAGCCCCACCATACCCTGCTGGTGTTGTCCAGCCCCACCATACCCTGCTGGTGTTGTCCAGCCCCACCATACCCTGCTGGTGTTGTCCAGCCCCACCACTCCCTGCTGGTGTTGTCCAGCCCCACCACTCCCTGCTGGTGTTGTCCAGCCCCACCACTCCCTGCTGGTGTTGTCCAGCCCCACCACTCCCTGCTGGTGTTGTCCAGCCCCACCACTCCCTGCTGGTGTTGTCCAGCCCCACCACTCCCTGCTGGTGTTGTCCAGCCCCACCACTCCCTGCTGGTGTTGTCCAGCCCCACCACTCCCTGCTGGTGTTGTCCAGCCCCACCACTCCCTGCTGGTGTTGTCCAGCCCCACCACTCCCTGCTGGTGTTGTCCAGCCCCACCACTCCCTGCTGGTGTTGTCCAGCCCCACCATACCCTGCTGGTGTTGTCCAGCCCCACCATACCCTGCTGGTGTTGTCCAGCCCCACCACTCCCTGCTGGTGTTGTCCAGCCCCACCACTGCTGGTGTTGACCAGCCCCACCACTCCCTGCTGGTGTTGTCCAGCCCCACCACTCCCTGCTGGTGTTGTCCAGCCCCACCATACCCTGCTGGTGTTGTCCAGCCCCACCATACCCTGCTGGTGTTGTCCAGCCCCACCATACCCTGCTGGTGTTGTCCAGCCCCACCATACCCTGCTGGTGTTGTCCAGCCCCACCATACCCTGCTGGTGTTGTCCAGCCCCACCATACCCTGCTGGTGTTGTCCAGCCCCACCATACCCTGCTGGTGTTGTCCAGCCCCACCATACCCTGCTGGTGTTGTCCAGCCCCACCATACCCTGCTGGTGTTGTCCAGCCCCACCATACCCTGCTGGTGTTGTCCAGCCCCACCACTCCCTGCTGGTGTTGTCCAGCCCCACCATACCCTGCTGGTGTTGTCCAGCCCCACCATACCCTGCTGGTGTTGTCCAGCCCCACCATACCCTGCTGGTGTTGTCCAGCCCCACCATACCCTGCTGGTGTTGTCCAGCCCCACCATACCCTGCTGGTGTTGTCCAGCCCCACCATACCCTGCTGGTGTTGTCCAGCCCCACCATACCCTGCTGGTGTTGTCCAGCCCCACCATACCCTGCTGGTGTTGTCCAGCCCCACCATACCCTGCTGGTGTTGTCCAGCCCCACCACTCCCTGCTGGTGTTGTCCAGCCCCACCACTCCCTGCTGGTGTTGTCCAGCCCCACCATACCCTGCTGGTGTTGTCCAGCCCCACCACTGCTGGTGTTGTCCAGCCCCACCACTCCCTGCTGGTGTTGTCCAGCCCCACCATACCCTGCTGGTGTTGTCCAGCCCCACCATACCCTGCTGGTGTTGTCCAGCCCCACCACTCCCTGCTGGTGTTGTCCAGCCCCACCATACCCTGCTGGTGTTGTCCAGCCCCACCACTCCCTGCTGGTGTTGTCCAGCCCCACCATACCCTGCTGGTGTTGTCCAGCCCCACCATACCCTGCTGGTGTTGTCCAGCCCCACCACTCCCTGCTGGTGTTGTCCAGCCCCACCATACCCTGCTGGTGTTGTCCAGCCCCACCATACCCTGCTGGTGTTGTCCAGCCCCCCCACCATACCCTGCTGGTGTTGTCCAGCCCCACCACTGCTGGTGTTGTCCAGCCCCACCATACCCTGCTGGTGTTGTCCAGCCCCACCATACCCTGCTGGTGTTGTCCAGCCCCACCATACCCTGCTGGTGTTGTCCAGCCCCACCACCCTGCTGGTGTTGTCCAGCCCCACCCTGCTGGTGTTGTCCAGCCCCACCAGCCCCACCATACCCTGCTGGTGTTGTCCAGCCCCACCACCATGCTGGTGTTGTCCAGCCCCACCATGCTGGTGTTGTCCAGCCCCACCATACCTGCTGGTGTTGTCCAGCCCCACCATACCCTGCTGGTGTTGTCCAGCCCCACCACTCCCTGCTGGTGTTGTCCAGCCCCACCATACCCAGCTGGTGTTGTCCAGCCCCACCATACCCTGCTGGTGTTGTCCAGCCCCACCATACCCTGCTGGTGTTGTCCAGCCCCACCAGCCCCACCACCCTGCTGGTGTTGTCCAGCCCCACCATACCCTGCTGGTGTTGTCCAGCCCCACCACCATACCCTGCTGGTGTTGTCCAGCCCCACCATACCCTGCTGGTGTTGTCCAGCCCCACCATACCCTGCTGGTGTTGTCCAGCCCCACCATCCCTGCTGGTGTTGTCCAGCCCCACCATACCCTGCTGGTGTTGTCCAGCCCCACCATACCCTGCTGGTGTTGTCCAGCCCCACCATACCCTGCTGGTGTTGTCCAGCCCCACCATACCCTGCTGGTGTTGTCCAGCCCCACCATACCCTGCTGGTGTTGTCCAGCCCCACCATACCCTGCTGGTGTTGTCCAGCCCCACCATACCCTGCTGGTGTTGTCCAGCCCCACCATACCCTGCTGGTGTTGTCCAGCCCCACCATACCCTGCTGGTGTTGTCCAGCCCCACCATACCCTGCTGGTGTTGTCCAGCCCCACCAGCCCCACCCCTGCTGGTGTTGTCCAGCCCCACCATACCCTGCTGGTGTTGTCCAGCCCCACCATACCCTGCTGGTGTTGTCCCAGCCCCACCATACCCTGCTGTTGTCCAGCCCCACCACTCCCTGCTGGTGTTGTCCAGCCCCACCACTCCCTGCTGGTGTTGTCCAGCCCCACCATAGCCCCACCCTGCTGGTGTTGTCCAGCCCCACCATGCTGGTGTTGTCCAGCCCTGCTGGTGTTGTCCAGCCCCACCATACCCTGCTGGTGTTGTCCAGCCCCACCATACCCTGCTGGTGTTGTCCAGCCCCACCATACCCAGCTGGTGTTGTCCAGCCCCACCATACCCTGCTGGTGTTGTCCAGCCCCACCATACCCTGCTGGTGTTGTCCAGCCCCACCATACCCTGCTGGTGTTGTCCAGCCCCACCACTCCCTGCTGGTGTTGTCCAGCCCCACCACTCCCTGCTGGTGTTGTCCAGCCCCACCACTCCCTGCTGGTGTTGTCCAGCCCCACCACTCCCTGCTGGTGTTGTCCAGCCCCACCACTCCCTGCTGGTGTTGTCCAGCCCCACCACACCCTGCTGGTGTTGTCCAGCCCCACCACTCCCTGCTGGTGTTGTCCAGCCCCACCACTCCCTGCTGGTGTTGTCCAGCCCCACCACTCCCTGCTGGTGTTGTCCAGCCCCACCATACCCTGCTGGTGTTGTCCAGCCCCACCATACCCTGCTGGTGTTGTCCAGCCCCACCACTCCCTGCTGGTGTTGTCCAGCCCCACCATACCCTGCTGGTGTTGTCCAGCCCCACCATACCCTGCTGGTGTTGTCCAGCCCCACCATACCCTGCTGGTGTTGTCCAGCCCCACCACTCCCTGCTGGTGTTGTCCAGCCCCACCATACCCTGCTGGTGTTGTCCAGCCCCACCAATCCCTGCTGGTGTTGTCCAGCCCCACCACCATACCTGCTGGTGTTGTCCAGCCCCACCATACCCTGCTGGTGTTGTACAGCCCCACCATATCCAGCTGGTGTTGTCCAGCCCCACCATACCCAGTTGGTGTTGTCCAGCCCCACCATACCCAGCTGGTGTTGTCCGGCCCCACCATACCCTGCTGGTGTTGTCCAGCCCCACCATACCCTGCTGGTGTTGTCCAGCCCCACCACTCCCTGCTGGTGTTGTCCAGCCCCACCATACCCAGCTGGTGTTGTCCAGCCCCACCACTCCCTGCTGGTGTTGTCCAGCCCCACCACTCCCTGCTGGTGTTGTCCAGCCCCACCATACCCAGCTGGTGTTGTCCAGCCCCACCATACCCTGCTGGTGTTGTCCAGCCCCACCATACCCTGCTGGTGTTGTCCAGCCCCCCCCACCACTCCCTGCTGGTGTTGTCCAGCCCCACCATACCCTGCTGGTGTTGTCCAGCCCCACCATACCTGCTGGTGTTGTCCAGCCCCACCACTCCCTGCTGGTGTTGTCCAGCCCCACCACTCCCTGCTGGTGTTGTCCAGCCCCACCATACCCTGCTGGTGTTGTCCAGCCCCACCATACCCTGCTGGTGTTGTCCAGCCCCACCACTCCCTGCTGGTGTTGTCCAGCCCCACCATACACTCCCTGCTGGTGTTGTCCAGCCCCACCACTGGCTGTGTTGTCCAGCCCCACCATACCCTGCTGGTGTTGTCCAGCCCCACCACCCCTGCTGGTGTTGTCCAGCCCCACCATACCCTGCTGGTGTTGTCCAGCCCCACCATACCCTGCTGGTGTTGTCCAGCCCCACCACTCCCTGCTGGTGTTGTCCGGCCCCACCATACCCTGCTGGTGTTGTCCAGCCCCACCATACCCTGCTGGTGTTGTCCAGCCCCACCATACCCAGCCCCACCATGCTGGTGTTGTCCAGCCCCACCACTCCCTGCTGGTGTTGTCCAGCCCCACCATACCCTGCTGGTGTTGTCCAGCCCCACCATACCCTGCTGGTGTTGTCCAGCCCCACCAGCCCCACCACTCCCTGCTGGTGTTGTCCAGCCCCACCACTCCCTGCTGGTGTTGTCCAGCCCCACCATACCCTGCTGGTGTTGTCCAGCCCCACCACTCCCTGCTGGTGTTGTCCAGCCCCACCACTCCCTGCTGGTGTTGTCCAGCCCCACCACTCCCTGCTGGTGTTGTCCAGCCCCACCATACCCTGCTGGTGTTGTCCAGCCCCACCATACCCTGCTGGTGTTGTCCAGCCCCACCACTCCCTGCTGGTGTTGTCCAGTCCCACCACTCCCTGCTGGTGTTGTCCAGCCCCACCACTAGCCCCACCATGCTGGTGTTGTCCAGCCCCACCACCCTACCCTCTGGTGTTGTCCAGCCCCACCACACCCTGCTGGTGTTGTCCAGCCCCACCACTCCCTGCTGGTGTTGTCCAGCCCCACCATACCCTGCTGCTGTTGTTGTCCAGCCCCACCATACCCTGCTGGTGTTGTCCAGCCCCACCATACCCTGCTGGTGTTGTCCAGCCCCACCATCCCTGCTGGTGTTGTCCAG